>CATIWF010045158.1:0-16699 GCA_949630135.1 Balakata baccata
TCAAATCATCATTCTAAGCATCTTTAGATCAGCTCAAGTCCATCAAAATAATTTTGGCACAAGCCAAAATCATTAAGACAAACGAACCAACACATAAGATGCTCAAAACGACCCATTTACCGTCTAGAATTAATTTGGAAATTTAAACTTGAGCAAATTAATTTTGGCATGCATGTAACATCAAAATAACATATTTTTAATCACATAAAAAATATTTCAAGGTGCTAGAAATGAAATATTCACATACAAAAAAATCAAGCAAAACAGTTTCGTCGGGTACCCAAAACAGTCCAGTTTTGGTTTTTATTTGAAAAATTAACTAAAACAATTTTTAATTAATTATTGGACACTTCTAGAGGCTTAAAAACATTCTCAATATGTCGAAATAATTTTTCCATAATCAAATTATAAGAAAAATATGAACAGCCCCAACAATTAAGCCAAACAATATCACATGTTCATCAACTATGCAATTTCAATAATTTTGTAATAAATTCGAAATTAATTATTTGAATCATATTCAATCCATTTTTCAACCAACATAATCATCCTCAATCATCTCATGATCAAATCATAGAAAGAAAAATATGTAAAACAAATTCTACAAATTAATTTCAATTTTATAAATCAAAAGATCCAAAATCATTAAAATCATGCAATCCAATTGCACCTTAAATTAAAATTAATTTTAATGGGCACAAGGTGGCTCTAATACCAATAAAGGATTTCGAGCATGTATCACATACATATAACGCAGTAGAAAATAAAATTTTTCAAAACCCGAATCAAAAGATTATACATATGCCAATTAAAACAAATTTAACCAAAGAAAATTCAGAATTTATACCTTTATAATTTCTTGATTTTTCTTCAACTTCTCATCTTGTTGGGTTATAGCAAACCACAACAATCCAATCTTGGATTGTCTCTAACAATATCCACATGAAGATGAGAGGATGAAACCACTAGGGAGATAGCTTGAACATACCTCAAAGTGCTAGCAATTGTGTATGTTCATATGAGAAGAAAGTTAAACTCTTTAATTTTCTTGTTGTCTCCATCAAATTTTATTCTCTCAAAAAAATTTTCTTATCTATTTTATGTCTTTTTGGGATCTTTTAGATCCAAAAGAAAATCAGAAAAGTAGATCCAAATTGAAGAGAGGAGAAAATGGGAGTTATGAATAGTGAATGGCCATTAAGGGCCAATTTAAGGGTCATTGGCCAGCTGCTGCGCGCTGGCATGCGCAGCAGCCCGCCTGGGCCTCCTAGGCAGGCCAGAATCGGCAAGCCTGCCAGGTCAGCGGGCCTGTCAACTCCCCCAAGTGATTTTTTCCCGCGAACTGACTCAAAATAATTTTCTTATATTTTGGATCTCATTCTAAGCCATTTTGCTCATTCTTAGCCATTTTGCTCATTCTTTACATCTCCAAAGCATATGACCCATTAGGTTTCAGGTTACATTGGCCACTTAAATTATCAAATAATTTAAGCAAATCATGAGCAGTATCTAGCAACACATCATGATTTCCAATTGACCGAAAAGTCAGTGGTTTGACTACGAATCGTTCCATAGACAACAATATGCGCAAATCGTCCTTTCACCATCCTATACCCCACTCGGTTCAAAGCATGGACTATGTGTTAGCTCCCGCTAGACTGACTACATCACACCTAGCCCAAGTGATGTTAGATCTTGTCCTTAGGACTCATTACTATATTAGACATGTCACTGAAGATCATCTTCAGGACATTTCCACTCTGGCTAGAGATTCCCGAGTAATGATCTCGACAAGAGGCCGTGGGTATACTCTCCCTCTATCAGGAGCGGTGAATCCTCTATTGGCTACCCAATTACCTTCGAATACCTCAAGTTGTACCCAATCACCACCCTATGAGTGACCTCTATGAGGCAACAAGGAATGGAGTCAAAGCACAGAATCAGTATCCAATATATCCTCGAGTACCTCAAGTCTAAGGATACATGCACCATTACTATGATAAGACAATCATTGACATTTGAATAGATAATTCATATGATTGTCTCATAGTAGGTCATCCAATGTACTTGACTACTCTTAGCAAGCATCCATATGTTAACATTGAACATCTCATGCTCACAGCTTATGAGATATACTGCTTGATCTAATCAAGGAATATAACATGTGCTAGTCTATCCGGATCAACAATGTTTCGTCTTGTTAATCCTATGACAAGGGATAATTTAGATACTAACATAATTACATGTGATAGGAATCTCATTATCATGATCCCATCATGATTTTCTTAATGCTATGTCTCATATCATAGACTTTCATTAATCAGTTTAAAATCTATATCAATCATATACAAATGAATACTAATATAATGAAAGAATGTCTTTATGAATGTGTACACTAAGTGCCTAAGGTGATTGCCTTTTGAGCACATCTCTAACAGGTTATATCTAAATTGTCTTTAGTCATAGGATTAACAAGACTAGACATTGTTAATCCAAATAGACTAGCACATGTTATACTCCTTGATTGGATCAAGCAGTAGATCTCATATTCTATAGACATGAGTTGTCTAAAGTTAACATGTGGATGCTTGCTAGTGTAATCAGGTATTGGATGACCTACTATGAGACCATCGTATGGATCGTCTATTCAAATGTCAATGATAGTCTCATCATAGCAATAGTGCAAGTATTCTTAGACTTGAGGTACTCAAGGATATCTTGGATGCTGATTCTGTGCTTCGACTCCATTCCTCGTTGCCTCACAGAGGTCGCTCATAGGATGGTTATTAGTTGTAGCTTCAGGTATTCGAAGGTAATCAGGTAGCCAATAGAGGATTACCACTCCTGATAGAGAGAGTATATACCCACAGCCTCTTGCCAAGATCATTACTCGAAAATCTCTAGCCAGAATGGAAATGTCATGAAGATGGTCTTCAGTGACATGTCTATTTGAGTAATGAGTCCTAGTGATAGGATCTAACATCACTTGGGCTAGGTGTGACGTAGTCAATCTAGCAGGAGCTGATACATAGTCCATGCTCTGAACGGAGTAGGATATAGAATGGTGAAAAGAAGAATTGCATGGACAATTATCTATGGAAATATTTATAGTTAAACCACTACTTTCCAATAATTGGGCGTCATGATGTGTTGCTAGATACTACTCATGATCTGCTTGCGATTAAATGTTAATCTGAGTGGCCAATATAACCTAGAACCTAATGGGTCACACGTACTAAAGGTGTGAAGGAGAAGGAGAAGTAAAATAGGCTTTTGGATCAGATCCAAAACAACGAGAGAAAAACCAAGTCAAGACACTTTTCCAACCGGGAGTTCCCGGGCAGGATGAAGGTACTGATCGGGGAAAGGAATGTCCTGATCGAAAATACCTATTAGATTGAAATAGCATAAAGTCCCGATTGGGAAAGTGGTTTCCTGACCGGGATTCACCCAATTGGGACGTGTGACATATTAGAAATTTTAATTTGATTAGGATTCTATAATAAAGGGCTTCGAACTTTAATTCCATGTGGGATATAAATAGTCATTTTTCATACTATTTCAACAGTTGCAATACAGAGAGTTAAAGTGTTAATTCCTTTATTATTTTTCTCTCAAGGGATTAATTCTATTGCTAGCACATTAGATTAATCCAAGCCATTCCCTTAAAATGTTTTCTCCCTTCTCCTTTCGCATGGATACCATCAAAGGCACTCGGTTTTGAAAGGTAATAATTTTCTACTATTAGATAGTTTTAATTGTTCAAGATTACATAGATTAATCTTCTTATTGGAGTTTGTAAAATTTTAATTTTCCGTTGCGTAATGTGTATGAGATGCATGTGCAAACTCCAACAATGTTGGCCACTCAAAACATCATATGGTACTAAGTAAATCATGAGCAGTATCTAGCAACATATCATGACCCCTAATTTATCGGAAAGTCAATGGTCTGATTATAAACCCTTTTATAGACAATTACTCATGCAATTTATCCTTTCACCCTTGCTCTTCCCCACTTGATTCAGAGCATGGACTAAGTGTCAGCTCTTACTAGACTAACTACATCATGTCTAGTCCAAGTGATGTTAGTTCTTATCCTTGAGACTCATACTTTATTAGATATGTCTTTAAAGAACATCTAAAAGACATATCAACTTTGGCCAAAGATTCCTGAGTAATGATCTCAACAAAAGGATATGCATATACTTTTCTTCTATTAGGAGCGATGAATCCTTTATTGGCTACTCAACTACTTTCGAATACCTCGAGCTATACCTAATCACCACCCTATGAATGACCTCTTATGAGGCAACAAGGAATGGAGTCAAAGTACAGAATTAGTATTCAAGATAACCTTGAGCAACTTAAGTCAAAGGATAATTGCACCATTGCTATGAGGAGACTATCACTCACATTGAATAGATAATCCATGTGATTTTTCCATAGCAGGTCATCCAATGTATTTGACTATTCTAGCAAGCATTCACATGTGAACTCTAAACATCTTACATCTATAGTTTATGAGATCAATTACTTGATCAAATCAAGGAATATAGCATGTGCTAGTCTATCCAAATTAACAATATCCCATTTTGCTAATCATATGACTAGAAATCATTTAGATATGAATATAATTGTACATTATAGGAATCTCACTATCATGATCTCTTTATCATTTCTTTCATATTGTGTTTCAGATCATGGACTTCATTAATTGGTTTAAGACCTATATCAATATGAATGAATAAAAAATAATGAGATAATGCCTTTATAAATGTGTACTTTAAATGCCTAAGGTGATGCTTTTAGGACACCTCTCTAACAATCTCCCACTTGCACTAAAGCAAATCGTCATTGTAAATTACATTATAGGCGAGGATATGACTATCATATTCTTTTTGGAGATTTGGTTTAGTGACTCAATCAGTTATATTCTGATCAATATGAACTCTTTCTATCATTACATCACGTCTACCATTAATCTCCCTAATCAGTTGGTAACGTTGGGTATATGTTTGGATTTTTGACAAGATCATGATTCCTTTGCTCGTGCAATAGTTCCATTGTTATTCCAATCATATTGGATTAACAATGCTAGAAATCACTTCTAACTTTGCGATAAATTTTCTTATCCAAGCCACTTCCTTAACTGTCTCAAAAGCTATAATCACTACAAGAAAATGGCAATTTAGTGACAAACGATGTCCTTCGCTAAAATGCTCCTCGGAAAAACAATAACAAGGGACTTAATCCATTGCAACCAAAAAAAAAACAGTGACAGATTAATTACTCACTAAAAATAGGTATCCAGATCTCTCGCTTAATTTAGCAACAGAAATACGACGGATTAATCCATTGCTAGTTTAGTGACCAATTATGTCTATCACTAAATTATTTTTATTATTTATATATGATAGAAATAATTGTTACTAATTTGTCATTAATGTCAAATTAGTTGTTTTTTTAAAATTTTATTTTATATTTCATATTTTAAGTAAATAATAATTGACTTTTAAAATTTGAAATTGAAATCTAATATAATAAATTAAAATTAAAATCCAACTCCATAATACATATAAAGTATTGTTCAAGTATATTTTAGTCTAGAAATCCAAATATATAAAGGAAAAAATTGAAAAAACTACTAAATGCGGTCCTAATGCTGCTAGTCTGCTGCTGCTATGCTGTATCAAAAACCTATGGCTCTTCAAATTTGTGCAAGGTGAATATTTTGATTAAAGACCAACAATCTATTATATAAGAAACAAAAACCATGGGTTTATTTTTTAGATTAGTACCTAATAATGCGGGAAAAAATTACCCCATTACAATCATTAGTATTAAGTACACAACCAAGAAGCTGATATAGAGAAGCAACATATTTCTGTCACAAAAGTACATAAAACTGTAGTTTTCATCTTGATCATTTTGTCCAATAATTAAATATAATGATTAATTTTCAAATGGAGAAATCTTTGAAACATGAAATAAAAATATGAACATTTGGAAGTAGCTTACACTAGGTGCCTAAAGGTTCTCTTGATGTTCCACCTGCCAATCTTGAGAAGAATTGATGTATAGCATGTGACAGTCATTTGGACCAAATGTATGTTTTATCTCTAATAAAAGTTTTGATGCTCTGAAAGCAGAAAAACAATATTCAAAAGTCAATCATGAAATATTTAGGCCTAACGACTAATCTTAAACAATGGACTCTAAAAACTCGAGAGGATGGAACATAATTAAAGATTACTGAAAAGCAAATATAGGACATAATAGAAAATTTGGTAAAATTAAAGTTTGAAAATTACATGTTCGAGCGTGAAAATCTAACCAAAGCTTTCCCTCCTTTTTCTATAAAGACTCAGTGAAAAGGAAATACTATGCTTA
Source organism: Balakata baccata (assembly GCA_949630135.1). NCBI lineage: Eukaryota > Viridiplantae > Streptophyta > Magnoliopsida > Malpighiales > Euphorbiaceae > Balakata > Balakata baccata. The sequence continues at coordinate 6,393 of CATIWF010045158.1, forward strand.
AGTTCATTTCAGACAACAAGAGAGGGAGCAAAGCTTTGGTAAGAGAAAAGAAGCTAAACAATGCACCATATAGCCAAGCTATCACCTTTACCTTGTTGTCTGAAATGAGCTGAAGCATAGTATTTCCTTTTTACTGAGTCTTTATAGAAAAAGGAGGGAAAGCTTTGGTAAGAGAAAAGAAGCTAAACAATGCACCATATAGCCAAGCTATCACCTTTACCAAAGCAATCATGCTGCCAGATTATAAACCCATTAATGCTTTCAAATAACAAAATTTCATACATTACAGTAGAGTAAAGACTGCAATACTTCTCTGAGGAGCCCTCTTGATTGTCATGCACCAATAAATAATGTTTTAAAATCTTTGGGTCCATAGCTCCATCATTAAGAAGAGAGTGCAACTTGTTAGTGTTGAAAAGGTCAACAAATTGGTTGATAGGCTGTTCATCCTTTGAAGAAACAACTAAAAGACCTGCAAATTACCTTAAATAATAAATCCAACATGATGAAAGAAAAAATTTTGGTTACCTATCATTCCATAAGAAAAATGGACCAAAACTATTTAGCTTCATATAAAAGGAATAGGAAACAAGTAATAGTTCCTGACAATTTCTCAAAACTTACATGCTACGGGATGATCAAAAGCTTCATGATCTGAAAAAGACACAGTACGTATAAGCTCTTTATTGAAGATGTGAAACCATGATGGTAGAATTTTAAACTGAGAGCCCGAAAGAGTTAGAATATGTATAAGCCAGAAGCAATCTTGTAAGTTCAAAACTCCAGTAAAGAGTGAGATACAACATATACAAACAATATCAACCAAAAAGAAGAAAGGTGAACACTGAACAGACATAAAAGAGCCATTCATCTAAGAAACAAGCTATTTAAAATTAGCATCAACAATTTTTATTCCAAAAGATAAACAAATTAGTATTTTTTTCAAGAACGAGCATGGCAGAATGGAGTTTTCAAGTGACAAGAAAGTGAATATGCAAACAGCAAACAAAATAAAAATGGACATATATGTAATAGTGAATTTAACTTGCTCATACATCATCTACATGAGGTGGGTCTAAGAACAATTCAAAATGATCTTTCTGCCCCGCAAGGGCAATAATTTGCTTGAGTCTCCTTCGCTACCTAGTTGAATTATACGAACACAACATATAGCACTCCGAAGAAAAACACATACTCTATGTAGTTGGTATGTGTAACAGACAAAAATAGAACATTCTCCTGCAACTAGATTTTACCAACCATAAATCAAAATTTCATAACAGTAATCCGGATTCTGGAAATGAGATGGCGAAATGGAAAATTCTTCTGCTTACTTAAACAAAGTCAACAAGAGTTGGCTGCAAGATGAGGGTCCGTTTACAAACTTTTTTCCAAATAAGAAAGAAGGGCATTTCAATGAAACATAATATGAAAAATAACACAACCTGCTAACATTTTTTAAACTAAGAAAAACTAGAAACTCTAGTTCACTCTCAGCTGAAAAAATAATAAATAAATAAATAAATAAAGGCATTTACTCAAAATTTGGCTGACGAAAATTTGATTCGTAAAATAACCACAGCTTGAACTTATGTATCCTATAAGGTTGATCACTTGATGTCCGTACAGGCACTACATTGAGAACAATGCACCCACACACCACAATTTCAACTCAGAATTCACCATTCAAATCGCAATTACACCATACAAACACATAAATGCCCAAATCACATTGGATTTACCAAATAGCACATACTTAATATAGATTAGTTCCTTCTTATAGCAATCAGCAATACACTTAGTGGAAACAAACCCAAATGACATTACATTTAGCAGAAATGCACAGGTAAATGCCCTTGCACATTTAGATACAATTTTTTTTTTCTTTTTGTATTTTCCTCCCTTTCTTCTTCTCAAGTATAAACTTGTTAATGATTCTTCCCCATTATCACCAAATTAATATGAATGAGATTGTTAGGAGAAAAACAACAATAAAAGGAGAATTGTTAATCCAATATTAAAAAACAAGAGAAATGGAAAACGATTCGAGCTCTGTGTTCCACACAGTTTTTTTAAGAGAAATTCGCCTCCTACACTGGTATTTAGGATAATCGGCATTTGTCTTCAAGGATAAAACAGATTTCAAGTAGTTGAACACACAACACCTACTTATACCGAACTATGAACTTGTCACACTCTCTATCACTTGAGAAGAAGAAAAAGAAAGAAAGAGACTCTTCAACAAGAATCAAAGTAAACTCTTAAAATATTCTCTCAAAATTCAAACCAAAAACACTTATTTATACTAGATGGAGAAGACATGAGATTAATTGTAATTAATTTCCTTTAAAGGCTATCAATAATGTCTTTGTAACTCTCAAATAATGGTGAAATTAATCTTTGCAACATCAGAAATTGAATTTCCAAAAGACAAGAAGCTCAAAAGACCATTCTAGAACATAATCCACACGGGCGTGTGGATCCACACGATGGGAGTGTGGATTCGCCTTGCACATACTGCAGGCACAACGACACGAGCGTGTGGATCCACACGGGCGTGTCAGTGGCCTGGCCGTGTGGATCCACATGGGCATGGCAGACTGTTGGCCGTGTGGATCAACACGGGAGTGTTGCCAAATTTTCCAGAAATAAAAAAAAATTATTAAAAATTGGACTTGTTTAGAACCATGAGATTTTGGGCAGACATTCATGTACGTAGGTCACGCAGCCACGCATGTGCCTATCCCAGACCATAGATTTGCACCCTCCCTGCGCCAAAACGCGCGACAGAGAGCCTTCCATTATACTTTTCTTACCCATGTAAGTATGCATCTCTATATATAAATACAAGTTCCAACTTCAATTTTTCTCACATATTCACTTTTCACTTTTAATCTCCTTACCAATGAGCTTACTTTGAGTTTCAATTTCTATTCACACATTCTCCATTTTGAGCATATGAATACATTAATTCATAGTCCTCATGTCAAGGAACATATATCCAGAGCTTTCTCCCAAGAACGAGTTATGAGACCCACCCGAATTATCCTCTCAAAATGGCTCATAATCACAATTTTTCCAACAATCCCCCGTATGAATAAAATTGGGCGAAAAAGTAAGATGAACAAAGTCTTACTATGTGATAGAGTTTGATGATTGAAACCTGTACAAGATAGGTAGGTGTTACCCTTTGAACCTTCTCTTATAAAAGTATATTTAATTTACCCACTGTCCATTTGACATGATGTCATTGAACTGTTCAGTTTTCTCAAGTAAATATGATACACTCCACACAGGAATCTTTCTTGACAAAATTCAGTTCTCATTGTTATGTTCATTTTGGCCCTGAATATCTACCTAGTTCTGTAAGAGTTTTTGGAGAATTGAATTTTAATGCCTTCTCCTTTGAAGCGGCCCCACTTCACTCCCACATAGGTGATACCTTACACAAATGTATCATTAAAAGCATAGCTTAACCTCATTTCCAATATTCACTTGGTATATCCCCCATAGTGATCTTTCCACGTCTTTATAATTAGGTTGTCCCATTGAACCTAGACCTTGGGATCTCCAATCAACTAGGTTGGATTTTCCTTTGTATCGACTTATTATACTCTTATGGGTTTAAGTCCCATTCCTCTTTATGATTTATTAACTTGCTCTCAGTTTAACCCTTTGGTTAGCGGATCCGTAATGTTATCCTTTGATTTTACATAATCAACAGCGATAACCCCTGTTGAGAGCAGTTGCCTAATGGTATTGTGTCTACGACGAATATGTCTAGACTTACCATTATACATATTACTATGTGCCCTTCCAATTGCAGATTGACTATCACAATGTATACGTATTGGTGGCATAAGACTTTCCAATTTCGAAATATCTTCTAAGAAATGGCATAGCCATTCAGCTTTTTTAGCACATTTGTCTAATGCAATGAACTCAGATTTCATTGTGGATCTGGCTATAACAGTTTGTTTAGAAGATTTCCAAGCCACAGCAACACCAACTAGTGTAAATACATAACCACTATCTTTTATTTCAGAAATCCAGTTTGCATCACTGTAACCTTCTAGTACAGCTAGATATCTGGTATAATGCAGTCCATAATTATAAGTACACCGTAAGTATCTAAGTACTCTTACAATTCCTTTCTAGTGATCTAGCCCTAGATTACTCGTATATCGTCTTAATTTATTCGCTGCATAAGCAATATCTAGTCTTGTACAATTCATTAAGTATATAAGACTGCCAATCATATAGGCATATTCTACTTGAGACACATTTTCTCCTCTATTCTTTAATAGATGAAGGCTCAAGTCCAATGGGGTTATAGCAATATTGGTATCATCCTTATTGAATTTACTAAGTATTTTATCAACATAATGAGTTTGGCTCAAGGTCAACCCATCTGATCTTCTAGTAATTTTAATTCCTAGAATCACATCTACTAGTCCCATATCTTTCATATCAAACTTTGAATTTAGCATATCCTTGGTAGACTTGACCATCTTGTTATTACTACCAACAATGAGTATGTCATCAATATATAAACATAATATGACATAACCGTCACTCGTGTTTTTGACATAAGCACATTTATCACACTCATTGATTTTGAAGCCACTAGATAGCATAACGCTATCAAATTTCTCATGTCATTGCTTAGGCGCTTGCTTTAAACCATATAGTGATTTAACCAATCTACATACTTTCTTTTCTTGTCTTGGGACAATGAACTCTTCAAGTTATATCATGTAGATCTCTTCATCTAAATCTCCATTTAGAAAAGCAGTTTTTACATCTATTTGATGTATTTCAAGATTGTGCAACGTAGTAATCGCTATAATCATTCTTATAGAATTGATCTTGGTTACAGGGGAATAAGTATCAAAACAATCTAGGCCTTCCTTTTGTCTGTAACCTTTAATCATAAGCCTAGCTTTATACTTATCAATTGAACCATTTGCCTTCATTTTCCTTTTAAAAATCCACTTGGATCCTAATGGTTTACATCCTGGAGGTAAATCCACTAATTCCCAAGTATGATTATGCAAAACGGAATCAACCTCACTCTTAATAGCCTCTTTCCATAAAAGACCTTCTAAAGAGTTTATAGCCTTATTATAAGTTTGAGGTTCTACATCTAGTAAGTAGGTCAGAAAATCTAGTCCAAAAGACTTTTCTGTCCTTGCTCCTTTACTATGCCTGAGCTCTATCTCAGTAGGCTCATCCTCTAAACCAAGCTCTTTATTATGAAATTGATCTTGACTATTTTCAATAATAGCCTCAAGAGGTCGCTTGGATGAATTTGCCTCTTCCAAACTCTTATAAGGAAATATATGTTCAAAGAACGACGCATTCTTTGATTCTATAATCATGTTCTTATGAACATCCAAAATTTCTGATTTATGCACAAGAAATCGATAAGCATTACTGTTATATGCATAACCAATGAAAATGCAATCAACTGATTTTGGCCCTATTTTCACTTTCTTTGGTATAGGAACTGCCACTTTAGCAAGACACCTCCACACTCACAAGTATTTATAGGATGGTTTTCTCCTTTTCCATAATTCATAAGGAGTTTTGTCTTGCTTACTACGGGGCACCTTATTTAAAAGGTAATTAGCCGACAATATGGCTTCCCCCCACATGTTCTGTGGTAACCTAAAACTTATCAGCATTGCATTCATCATTATTTTTGAGGTACGATTTTTTCTTTCAGCCACGCCATTAGATTGTTGTGAATACGGTGTCGTGATTTCATGTATAATTCCATGTTGTGCACAGAATTCACCAAATGGTGTCACATATTCACCACCACGGTCACTTCTTAAAACCTTGATTTTTCTATTGAGTTGATTTTCAACCTCAATTTTATAGAATTTAAATTTCTCTATAGCATTATCTTTGCTCTTAAGCAAATACATATAACAATATTTTGTGCAATCATCCACAAATGTGATAAAATATTTGTTTCCATCTCTTGTTTGAACAAATTTTAAATCACATACATCACTGTGGATTAAATCAAGTGGTCCACTTTTTCTTTCAATATTTTGAAAAGATGATCTAGTTAGCTTTTCCTCAACGCAAAATTCACATTTATGTTTTATATCAATGTGGAAATTAGGTATGTGGTCCAAGTTAATTAACCTTCTCAAGGTATTATAATTAATATGTCCTAGTCTACCATGCCATAAACTGGAAGACTCAATCAAATAAGCAGAAGAGGTACTTTCATTATTACATTTAATAACAATTACATTGAGCTTAAAAAGCCCATAATAGCATACCCTCTACCCATATACATTCCACCCTTAGACAAAACAACTTTTTCTTATTCAAAAACTATTTTGAACCCATACTTATTCAACAATGAACCCGACACCAAATTCTTGCAAATATCAAGCACATATAAAACATTGTTTAGAGTCAGCTTCTTACCAGAAGTCATCTTTAGCACCACTTGTCCTTCACCAAGAACTTTAGAAGTGGCAGAATTGCCCATAAATAATTTTTCCCCACTCTTCGGCTTGAAGGTAGAGAACATCTCAAGATCTGAGCATATGTGCCATGTGGCACTGGTGTCAATCCACCATTCTTTTAGGTTAGACCCAACTATGTTCACTTCTGATATCACAGCAGCAAAATTAATATCAGAAACCTTTTGAGTAATATTTTGCAAGAGATTTGCTTCATTGCTCTTTTTCTTCTTTGGAAGCTTACAATCAGAAGCCTTGTGACCTATCTTGTCACAATTAAAGCATTTGCCTAGGAATTTCTTTTTAGAAACTCCACATTTGGGACCCGTTTTAGGTTCCTTGAATTTCTTCTTTTTGGTATTTTGTCTATGTTTAACAATATTTACCTTAGCCTCAGAAGAATTCAACCCCCTCCTCCTTTCTGAGCCTCTATTGTCTTATTCAATTCGAAATCTAACAATTAGCTCCTCAATATTTATTTCCTTTCGCTTGTGCTTAAGGTAATTTTTGAAATCCTTCCAGCCAGGGGTAATTTTTCAATTATAGTAGCCACTTGGAAGGTTTCACTCAAGTTCATTCCTTCAGCATGAATATCATGAAGAATAACTTGAAACTCTTGAACTTGACTTATCACAGTCTTGGAATCCACTATTTTATAGTCTAGGAAATGTCCCACTATAAATTTCTTGGTGCTGGCATCCTCAAATTTATATTTTCGGTCCAATGATTCCCACAACTATTTTGCAGTCTTGATTCCACTATAAACATTGTATAATAAATCATGCAACCCATTCATGACATAATTCCTACACAAAAAGTCGGAATGATGCCAACTGTCATAGGCCATCCTTGTTTAGATATCTTGCTCATCCTCTTTAAGAGTAGGAGCATCCTCAACCAAGAATCGTGCAAGATTCAAGGTAGTTAGGTAAAACAACATTTTCTTGCTGCCACCTCTTGAAATTCAATCCATTGAATTTTTCTGGTTTCTCTCCATGGTTTACAGGTACCGTTACAGGCACAACCGGAGAGATAACCCGAGTAACAGAAACTGATGGCTAGGATCCATCTTGAACATTGGTAGCAACTACCGTTTTCTCCATTTCTCTAAAACAACAAACAAATTATATTAATTCTAAGAATTAATAAATCTGAATAAAGAATTAACAAACGCAAAATTTTGTCTTAAGATTGTTAAGAGAAAAACAACAATAAAAGGAGAATTGTTAATCCAATATTCAAAAACAAGAGAAATGGAAAATGATATGAGGCCTGTGTTCCACACATTTTCTTTAAGACAAATTCACCTCCTACACTAGTGTTTAGGATAACCGGTGTTTGTCTCTCATGATACAACAAATTTCAAGTAGTTGTTGAATACACAACACCTACTTACAGCGAATTATGAACTTGTCACACTCTCTATCACTTAAGAAGAAGAAGAAGAAAGAAAGAAAGAAAGAGACTCTTCAACAAGAATCAAAGTAAACTCTCAAAAAATTCTCTCAAAATTCAAGCCAAAAACACCTATTTATACTAGATGGAGGAGACATGAGATTAATTGTGATTAATTTCCTTTAAATATTGCCAATAATGCCTTTGTAACTCTCAAATAATGATGAAATTAATCTTTGAAATATCAGAAATTGAAATTCCAAAAGACAAGAAGCTTGAAAGACCATTCTAGAACACAATCCACACGGGAGTGTGGATTTGCTTTACACATACTGCAGGCACAATGACACGGGCGTGTGGATCCACACGAGCGTGGCAAACTGCTAGCCGTAGGAGTTTTGCCAAATTTTCTAGAAATAAAAAAAAAATTTATTAAAAATTGGGCTTGTTCAGGACCATGAGATTTTGGGCTGACATTCGTGTACGCAGGTCGCGTATCCACACATTGGTCTATCCTGGACCATGGATTTACACCCCCCCTACGCCTGGACATGCGAGGGAGAGCCTTCCATTATACTTTTCTTACCCATGTAAAAATGTATCTCTATATATAAACACAAGTCCAACTTCAATTTTTAGTGATGTGAGACGAACTCCCACACATTCACTTTTAATCTCCTTATCAAGAAGTTTATTTTGACCTTCAATTTCTATTCACACATTTTCCATTTTGAGCATATGAATATATTAATTCATAGTCCTCATGTTAAGGAACATATAAGCAGGTCTTTCTCCCAAGACCGAGTCATGGGACCCACCCAAATTATCCTCTCAAAATGTCTCATAATCACAATTTTTCCATCAGAGTTAAAAAAAAGACGAAAAATTTAGCATTCCTTATCAAGAGTACTCACCTTAGAGAGAGAAAGGCCGGTTGTGTCTCAAAATGTGGCTAGAGACGGGTTGTTATAGAGAGAGATAGGTTTTAAGAGGGGGTTATATCTCAAAATGAGCTAGGGTTTTAGAAATTTAGGGAAGAAGAGGGGGAAAGGGGGGCATCGTTTAACTTAGGGAAAGGGTGGAAGAAAGAAGGGGGGGGGGATAAAGAGAGAGTATAGATGGGTTTGTGGGAGGGTAAGTCTCAAAATGAGTTAGGATTTTAGACATTTGGGGTTAAAGAATGAGGGAGAAGGAGGAACAACGTCGTTTAACATTTAAAGGATTAGCAACATACATTTAATTAAACGATGCATTTAACTTAATGACAATATAGTCCGTCGCTATTATGCAATACATTTTCCTCAAACATGTTACATCTTCTAGCGACAGAAACCATCCACCACTAAACATATTCATCACACAACCGTCATTAATCATCTCTATAAATTCGCGCCTTTAACTAGCACTATCTTTAGTGATAAACTCCATAGGCGAATCAATTTATTGCTAATGGCCCTCGCAAGGCACTCGTTGTTCCATTCCTAACTCAATTAGAATAATATTTAACTATTTTGTTGCTAATCCCTCATAGATTTGTTGCTATTAGCAACAGATTCGGTTAGTCACTAATTTGCCATCGTTATTTCTACAGTTTCTTATAGTGAATGTACTTGTAGTTATGGAATCTACAATCATCATATGTTTAAAACTCTTCCAACTGATTGCATAACCATTCAATGTGAATACACAGCCTGAATAGGATTTTGGATCATCCTTGTCATATTGGATGCTAGTATCCATAAACATGCTTACCTTAAGCTTATTATCTCTATAAAACAAGAAAGCATCCCTAATGCTTATCAAGTACTTAAGGATGTTCTAGACAACTAGCTAATGCCCCTCAGAGGATCAAACTAATATCCACTCATGACACTTAGAACATAAGATACATCAAGCCTAGTACATAACATATACACATGATGGATCCAATAGCCAAAGCTTATAGAGTCTAATCCTTGCTAGAATTGTCTTATGACTTTATTCATATAGACTTAGAAAGGATAATCCTATTGGTTATAGGAATAAATCCTCTCTTAGACTGTTCTATGCTAAACCTTTTTAGCATCTTAGCTATGTAGATTAAGAAAGACCAAGCAACCTCTTAGATCTATCTCTATATATCTTAATCCCATTCTAGTAGGTCACTTTCAAAAGTCTTTCTTAGAGAAATACTTTAAGAGCAATATATTGATTGATTTAAGAAATAAAACATTGTTTCCTACAAGTAGTATGTCATCCACATTCTGTTAGAGATGTGCCCAAAAGGCAATCGCCTTAAGCACTTAGTGTACACATTCATAAAGGCATTCTTTCATTATATTAGTATTCATTTGCATATGAATTGATATAGATCTTAAACTAATTAATGAAAGTCTATGGTATGAAACATAGCATGAAGGAAATCATGATAATGAGATTCCTATC